>JASPKZ010009611.1:0-48656 GCA_030220185.1 Diploptera punctata
GATCATGGAAGAGACGTAAATTTTTTCCATGGTTTCGGAAAAATCTCCCTGTCAAACATCGCATATTACAAGCAAAATTTAGCTACTTTTCTTTCAACTTCAAAATTGGTTTGATTACAAAAGGCCTTTTCTATATTTATTCTGAAACTCATAGTAGGAAAGGAGCCAATAATGGTAACTTCTCATTTCTTATTAATCCTATAATTACAAACATCCTTAACCCAAAAATCCAGTAGTTAAATATTTCTGTGAATCTGCAGGAGGGCAAATAAGAATTACATGCTCTTTAGATATTTACCACTACATTGTTCATGAGAAGACCATTTTGCAGTCAGTTCTTGTCCACATTCCCATATAAGTGGACCTACATACCTAGAATATGACAGCTGGTTGGGTCTGATAAAGTCAAACATTTTAGTGAAATTCCTTAAGACTGGGTTGGAGTATTCCAAAGTGCAACAATGAAAATAATGATATATTGTAAGACAAAAAGAAAACTCTCAACTGTTCTTATAATAGGTCCGGAACAACCAAAAAAATTGAGCTTCCCAAGATCTACTCCAAGTTTTTACAAATTAAACTATCTGTTTCATCACAAGTTCGTCCGCAGACTGGACTTTCCTACATTAATGCTTACACCTGAATAACCATGAGGCACAAGGGTTTGGTAATCTAGCAATTCTATGTATTGAGAGGGAGACATGTTGGAATTTTTTTGAAGGACCTCTCATCAGATTTGTTGCTTGATGGTTCCAAATCACCTTTTATATACATATATAACATGACTTGCATTATCATCATCATTTTGCATGTTATTAAATAATTCTTCCAAGAATGAGAGTTGACAGCAGCAACATTGTCAGGAGATGGATTAGATACTTTATAAACACTAATACATGGTCCCAACCAAAATAATTACTCTTCTTATACCATTAAAATGGCTTGTTCCATGAAAACTTTTTACATAACCCAAATATACTAAAGCATTCCAATGATGATGATAATAATACACTACCATATTATATTAATGTAAAAGTGTTTTTAAATCAATCATTAGGTTAATTTAAAAACAGGCCTAATCAAGAAAAAATATTTTTCACCGTTACGCACGTTTTATGGATAGTTTCTTATTTCCTATAGTTTCGACGTTTCTATATTAATTCTATTATAGTTTTGAAAATCTTTCGTTGGACATGTTCTTTTTTTCTGGCAAATGTACCACGTGTACTACATACGACGTGATCTGTGGAACGTGTTTGTGTTGGTTCAATGTGTTTATTTTGGTTTCTTGGTAACGCGATAAGTAACAACCAATAGCATTTCTTTCCCCTCCTTCAAATTTGTTCCGCTTGAATATGAGGTATGAGAAATATACGGTTCAAAATAATTTTAACGGTAAACCGCCCGTTTGTTTACGTCGGTGTTATATGGCATGGTGAAACGCAAACGCGCTTAGTTATTTTTCACCCGGTTATGTAACTCGTCGTGAAGGTTAATTTCACCGATGTTGGTGAAACCGGCCCTTAGTCAGCGATTTATATACATGGCTTCCTTTCACAAATGATCAATGCCACCAATTAAGGAACGTTCCTTCCTTGATACATGGACAGATGAAAAAAATGGTGAGTTTCAGTATGACCGCAATCTCTTGCCGCAAAAAATTCCAAATACGTTTTCAAAATGTCCACTTATTTATGCAACATTAGATGAATATTTTCTTGGGAGATCGGAAATAGATTGGGTTATTTTGAACGCTATGTTCAGATCTATTAATGTTAATTTGATACCTACTAAAGATGGAATATATCCCGATGATTTTCTGCTATGAATGTTTGCAGCTCCTTATAAAAGATCGCTTTACATTTACGAATGGGAAAAATTTATAAAACATTCAATAACTGTACCTTACGTATATTCTGATTTCAAAGTATATGTAGAATGTCCAAAAAAGCGCGTTCTGTATGGGTATTTCCATAAAGTTTTCAACTCCTCTCTGTGGGTACGTTACTTTGCGACATGCATAATATCATCCATGGTGAACTACATAATGCACAAGTCTATTAGATCTGAGTTATCTGGTTTCAGGGAAATATCATACAACGTTTACTTCATTTGGTCAATTCTTACTTCCGTTTCGGTTCCAAAAATACCCAAAACTACCGAAGATAAAAAGAGTTTTTTTCTCCTATTAGTTTGTTATGTAATGAGCACGATATTTCAAAGCTTCTTCACCAGTTTCCTCACTGAACCTGTGATGGAAAGGGGAATCACCACCGTTGAAGAGTTAATCAGTAAAAATCTCACAGTGTTTTCGCAAATAGAAATTATAGCAGCGGCGTTTTCAGACTTCAGTGTTAATGGAACAATAAAACTAAACTCTGGAGGAATAAGAATTCAACACTCCAGTACTGCTATTGAAAATGTCCTAAATATTGAAAACTCTGCAGTACTTACCACTGAAATAGACATGAAATTAAAAATATCCAACCGAATGAGACTTCAAAAACCTTGTTCCTTTCTTCCTCTTTCTCAAACAAGTCAGTGCGTTATATTCCACGGATTTAGTCCATTTTATGAAGCATTCAATTTAAAAATTATGCGAAGTTTGGAATCAGGTTTATTCATTAAATTATTGCATGATTACTTTTCGTCCGACATAAATATAAACGCAACATTAACAACAGATAAATTTAGAGAAATCAACAGGAAGAATACTTTGCTATAGATTTACAACACTTAAGGATTGTATTTTTCATTTATTTATTTGGTATGACTGTACGTATATTTGTTTGTATTTTCGAAATTGATTCATTCAAAATGTGAGCTGCTACAGCAGATAATTTTGATAAATAATGTATCATTTACTTCTATTTTGTCTTGAAATAAGCTTAATGACTTCATATTATACGAGTGAAACTACATTCTGCCAATATTTTATGTATTTTTGTATGGGTTGTACATTGTACATGGATGTTTCAACTTGATTCTTAGGATATCCAAATTGTATTCATACAAATGTTATAGGATTAATGTATCCCAAAGAGGAACAACATTATGTGAGTTCATTATATGTGAGCACCAGGCTGTCGGTTCATCATGTGAACAACACAATTAACTAAGAATATGTTGAACCATTTCAGGTTACGTTTTATCAGACAGAAATATATTACAATTTCAGTCTTCGATAACTGAAAGTAAGTAGTGCTTTTATACAATATTTTTATATATCATTAGATGTGATATGTGTCGCGATAGAAGCTCAACACCTATTAAACATGAAATTTAGCAAAAAAATATATTTTTTGTTCTAAATTACTCTCTGTGCTGTACGTTTACTGCATGAGACCCATGTCATGGAAAAGAAAGATGAAATTATAAACCCAGAAGGAAATCAGATGTTAGCTTTTTGCGATGCTTTTGAACTTGAAATTTTGAACGGGAAATATGTGGAGGAAAAAATGGAGAATTTACACTTAGTAATATAAATGGTGGGAGCGTAATCGGTTACACAGTATACACACAAGACATGATTCCAGTCCTAAGTAATCGCCGCGGTAGAGTTTCCAGAACTCAAAGTCATCATTTCACAAACAAATTTATTTTAAATATGTAAGGCATTGGAGAGCCAGTTATTGTTGAAGTGGCAAAAAGTTTACAGCAAGGATTGAAGATCGAAGAGAAGAATTTATCAGGTGTTTGGAAACTCTACTGAATGATCTTAGCAGGGATAATAATGATTGAAAATTCTGACAGAATATTTAAAAAAGGTAACAATTCAAGGTTAAAACCACAATGAATAAGAAGTATAAAATGTATGTGGAACGAGGAAGAAGTATGTCCAAAGTGGTATTTTAAAGTTTATAAAGGAATGCACATAAGAAAACAGAAAACTGTTCCCGTAGCAGAGAAAGTAATAAAAAAAATATTAAGAGAAACAAAATAAGAAATTGGAGGAAATGAAAATCGCGACTGAAAGTGGGAATATTTCGGACATGTGGAAAGCGACATGAGGACTCAAAATAAGGAACGTAAATTGCACAAGAATATCACCGGGAATGAAAAATCTACATTGATAGGGTGTTCGGACGTGAGGGGTTAAGATATGATCGACTTAATAAATATCTGGTTACGACCAGGATATTTCGATAGAGAAGCACTTTCTTCCATTAAAAGTTCAAACACTGTAAAGTTTCTGGAATTGTTTGATTACCAGTATCATCCTAAAAACATATATTATATTATTGGATAAATGATTAGATGATTTGGAAATTGAGTTCAACAATGTTATAAATGGTGGAAACAATCCGGTAGGTTGCGAGACCGTTTTATAAAGGAAAGGGTGGAACTCATGTACCACAAAGTTATAGGGGAATTTGCCTCTTGTAAGTGTTTGGTTAAATATATTGTAAAGTTTATTAAGAACGAATGAGACAATGGGCTAAAGAGATCAATAATATTTCAGAATTTCAGGCAGAACATTATTTGATGCTAATCTTTAAAACAAGACGGGTAAATGATGTGTATTCATTGATTTAGATGACATTTGAAACTGTGGTCCGAAGTAAACTTTCGGTAAAATTGAATCGGAAAGGTTGCCTTATACAATGATATAAGCTTTAATGTAAATTTATAAATTTGTTAAATTCTATATAAAGGAGACCAGGGTTTTATCACAGAGAACAGTTTAGCCAATCGGAGAATGAGATAAGGTTACATTTTTTCCCTAATGCTATTTAATGTATACATTGATGATATTGTAGACATAGTGCTAGAAGAAGACAATGAAACCCCGGAGTTAAGAAATATTTAAGTCCCTGTTCTGTTGTATGCAGATGATGTAATTATTATCTGTTCCAAGAAAAAGAGATAGCAAATAGGATTCGATAGACTGGTGGTAGCCTATAGGGATTGACCGTAAATGTTAGTACGACAAAATGACGTTGAAGAGTGGTACAGTGCAGAGGAATGGTAATATAGAGATCAGAAAGTGAATGTCAGTTCTACGTTGAAAATGAACGGAAAGTTAAATAAACATATTGATATAGCATGCTTTGTATGGAAGGGACAGCATATTCGGTATTATGGTATGAGTGTCTGATATTCCAGTTAGCACGACATCAAAAATGTACACATAGTGTTGGTTCAAGATTTCCGTTCTCAAACAAACGGAAATATACATTCTTAAATATTCTTGTCATTAGTATGGCCGTGGAAATCTTTGTATTAATTTGTGTAATGTTTAAAGACGACATAAATTGCAAAATTCCTGCACGCAAGACCTGGTTTGTAGCTACAACCCAAGGTTATCACCAAATTACGGATATAGGGCAAACATCTGGTTCAGCCAACGGCGTTAGGAGGAACCTCACTAAGATATTGGGACGTGTTGGGTATGTGGGAGAAAAGGGGCGGCCAATAGCAAGAATGTAGGCAGAAAAAATGTGCGAGGATCATATTTATATATACCCTAAGAAGATACTTCACCTCGGACCTCTATACTTGAGTACTTTTCAATTGTGTCACAGAGATATATAAAACAAGTTTGAGGAAATCATAGGGAGGCGCTCGTTTGGTGTTTAGGTTGCGAGACGTGGTTTTTTTTTTTTTACCTTACTGACTATCGTGACATGCGAATATGTCCAATGTGCGGGAGCTTTGAAGACGAAATACACTCCGCTATTTGGAATATTGGTGGCACCAGTTTGTTGTCAGAAAGACAAAAATCTCAAATCGTGACAGTTTGCTGCTGCTACTAGTTAATAGTCAAACCAAGAAAAATGGATAAACGTGAGTACATTTCTGTGGGCAGGACGTGGAACTCATTCGTGAATAAATAAATAACATAAATAACTAAATAGGTAAGCAAAGTGTATAATCATTAATCACTTAAAATTTCTATTTTGCAATGTTCTGACCAATATTGAATTGGAAAATATCGGATTTGCAATATTAACTTATTGAATTGGTCCGCGCCGTAGCCGAGCGGTTAAGGTAGGAAGCCTTGGCGCCGAGCTAACGGTACTTTCTGCGCTGGTTCGGCGTCTCCATGGCGGGAGGAAATTTTCGTCATGGTACTTCGCATTCGGTCCCGTCACTGGGAATCCGGTGCCCATCCCATCAATCGTGAGTCAATTGTGGTAGCTACAATAAGTAGCGGCTCCAGGTTGAGGAACCAGCTATAACGGCTGGGGGACTCGAAATGCTAACCCACATGTCACTCCTACACTGGCTGTTGATCATCTGCCTCTGTGATTGACACATGTGGATGTGAAGGGCCAGCAGCCGGCTGGTAAAAGGGCAACCGCTGAAAAGTGGAAAGACCCTCAATCGGAACTTATTGAATTGAATGCTGTTAACCACAGGGAGGTCACAATTTATAAATATTCACCTGACACAGTAACGTTATAAAATATATTAGAGATCCGTAGATTTTCATTGCATTTACTAAGTTTTATTCTTGTTTTACTTCAAGAAAATTCTACGTGCTTGATTCTTCTATTTAATTAAATATTGATGTTTAGTTAAGGGAACCTGCAGTGGAAGGTAATAATGTAATTTAGAGTTAGTTGAATGTTGATTAAGTACGTGCATGGAATGTGAGTGAATATTTTTTGTTAGTAGTTGCTATAAACATGCCGACTATTGATGTACATTTTTAAGTCAAATTTTAATGTATTACAATCTGACTCCGGTGTGGAAGCTACCTCACCTACAATCCCCTAGTAAAACTGCAAGCATACCATGAAAATGCTATGATTGCAGTGAAGGACCTGCCTTCGGGCAGAATTACTAAGGATGGATGGACTATCTGACTTTATGATGAAGCTATGAAATCTAATTAACAGACTAGGATTAGATACCCTGTTATTTATGAATTAGAAGGGATTATACTGCAGCAGTAACAGTTATGGTCTTGCAACTTTAAGAATTTGGCGGTATCTTAAGTGCATTTAATGGAATCTGTCCCTTAATGGATAGTCCACGTTGGACCTTGCTTAATTTTATGTTTGTATACCGTCGTATATGAAGATAAAAATATTAGCCCAAAGGAGATATAATCAAATCCAAAAATGTAACCTAACCCTCCTCAACAGTAATAATAAGGTTATACTGATATAAGTGTTAAAATAATAATAAAAGTTAAAGCTTGAATAAGTCAATAATTTAACGTAAAATACAAAGGGATTAAAAAACATTAGTGGAAAAAACAACAATTAACATTACAGCATTCTGTAAGAATTAAAAAAATCATTAATTATCTATGTATAATTTTCTCATTTATAAACTGCTATAATTTCATCTCACAGGAATTTTCTGAGAAATAAATCTAGAGAAATAAACTGAAAATGATGATAAACGTATTGTTAGTTTTTGATCCTTGGACAAGTGTTTATAATTTATCACTAAACCGAACTAGAACATTCTTAGGATTACACAGAAAAAAGTAGAAAAACCTGTTCTAAAATATAATTCATAATTAAAATTAATTAATTAAAAATATACAATTAATTAGCGTGAAACTACTATCAATTTTAATCACAAAAGTGTAACCAATAAAAGTTTTCGATTTGACGATAATACTCAAATACCACAAAAACTGTTACGATCATTAACAGATAGCAGTTGTAATAGAACACTGGTCTTGTAAACCAAACATAAGATTTCCTTTAAAACTTCATAAGTCTCCAAGACTTATATTTTTACATAAACTGCTCCTTGAAATTAAAACAATTCTCTTAATTTCTAGACTATTAACTAGATTCATTTTCACCAAATAAATATTAATATCAATGTACAACATAATTGTGTTATTAACTGTCGTGTTGCTAAAACCAGACATTAATATAACTGTCAACAGCACGTTGTGTGTGTCTGAGTCTACTGATACTCCCAAGTGTAATTTCTTCTCCCATGCGATCCTGTAGGGACACCCGAACAAGTGCTCACTTATACTTCATGAAGTTTGCAGGAAAGATTAACTAACTTCATACAATTAATCAAAAATGTAAAAAGTAGATTAAAATTATGTTTGAGGCAAATAGAATGAAAAGGGCGCAAGTGAAAGTTTTGAAGTTTTGAGAAAAACAGGTTTAAATTAGAAGTTGTTTAAGAAAACCGTAAGTTGTAATGATCATTATTTACCCACTGCATACACTTATATAACTTACAATTGTGCCTCAAGAATGTAATTATGCGCCTAAATAGTTCTTATCACTTTACACCCGTCTGCTTCTAGCGCCTCTCTTGTGTCTTACTCATTTGTACAATTAATCTCTCCACACATCTCAGTTGAGAGGCTAGTTACCTGTTCTTCTTCTCCATCGTATTTTTAACTTCTCAACATACACGCCACCCGAGCCAATTGTACAAAGTTTACAACGACACCTGTCGAGGACGGGCGATTCTAAACTATGACAGCTTGTAGCAGAACAACAAAATATTGTAACGTGTAAATGTGATTCAATATCAACCAGTTGTTCTTTTCAAACAAAGAGTTCTTATAAAAATACATCAAGCAAATTGCAACACTTGTTGTAGTGTTTAAAAATACCCGCACTCTCTCTCTCTCTCTCACAAATTACAATAATTCTTAATTACTAATAACCTGTAAAGTATGTTACACTAACTTCTTTGTAAAGATTAAGATCGTAATAAATTTGGGTTCTAACTCTGCTTGCTGTCCACAGTAAAATAGAGAAAAAAATATATTCGCCGGAACCATGTGTATAGTTCTTCTCTACCTTAAAAGACGACTTACTTGATGAGCATCAGTCTGGTTTTAGAACAGGACATCACACAACTACTGCACTACTTGACATTGTAGAGGACAATGCAAACTCACCGCAATAGTCCTACTCGACTACAGCAAAGCCTTTGACACAGTAGATATAGACTTAATGCTAGCGAGACTAAATACACTACATGTGTCGGAAAACTGCCTTGATTGGTTTAGACCTTACCTCACTAATCGTCAGCAATCAGTTTCTGTTAATAATCACATTTCTTCCTGGCGCTTGGTGAGGAAAGGGGTACCTTAAGGCGGCGTCCTCGCTCCTCTTCTCTTCTCGATTTATATTAATGACGTGACCAAGAAACTACAAAACTGCAAGCATCATCTTTACGCCGACGACCTACAGATTTACACACACTTTAGGCCTGACGAAATTAATGAATATATTGACAAAGTAAACACTGACCTCAGGCATATATCTTTATGGTCCAGACAATATGGGCTAAAACTAAATGTAAACAAAACGCAAGCAATAATTATCGGACATCCAAGACTATTACGCTCCATAAACAATGGCAATATGCCGGCTGTCATATTAGATAACGAACAAATTCCTTATACCGACGTCGTTAAAAACTTGGGACTTTACTTAGATTCTAATTTAAATTAGCATGTGCAAGTAAAACAAACATCTAAAAGGATCTTCTCCATAATGCATTTCCTAAAGCGACTTAAACATTTTCTTCCTACAACTCTTAAAAGAATTTTAATCCAAACTTTAGTGATGCAGCATTTTGACTATTGTGACGTTCTACTAACTGACATAAGTGACGGATTGTCGGACAAACTGCAGCGTGTCCATAATATGTGTATCAGATTTATATTTAATGTTCGAAAATACGATCACATTTCTCCATTATTCCACGAATTGTCATGGCTACATCTAAAAGAGAGAAGAAAATCGCACTGTCTAATTCTCCTATTTAAGATCCTACATACTTCGATTCCCAATTATTTATCATCCTGTTTCCAGTATCTATCCTCAAACCATAACTTAAACACAAGATCACAACATAGTCTCTTGCTTAATATACCGCAACATAGGACATCACATCACTCCATGTCATATACCATCTCCACTTCTCGTAAACTGGAATTCCTACCACAAGAAATAAGGGGCTGCCGGACATTGGAAATCTTTTAAAAAAGAAATCTAAATTTATATTTGCTCTAACCTCGACTTCATTATTTCCCAGTGTAAGGTATATATATGTATATATATATATATATATATATATATATATGTAATTGGTGTTTCTCGTATAATTTATCATATTTATATTATTATTATTATTATTATTATTGTATCATTAATGTTATTACCCTATAAAATGTTGTTTGTACATGACATTTACTTTGCTACATTTATTGTATCTTTAACTGTTTATAATTAGTATAGTGTATATGTACATTTGTCAAATATTTATTTGTATTTGTGCTGGTTGAGTGGAAGAGAGGGCCTTATGGCCTTAACTCTGCCAGAATAAATAAAGTATTATTATTATTATTATTATTATTATTATTATTATTATTATTATTATTATTACAGTACACGTTAAATGGAGCCCGCTGATGTCAGATCTACTGCAGGACAAAGATGTGCGAGGCAAGGAACAGATGTGTCAAAACTCTTAAAACCTCTTAACTCTGAGTGAAAAAACGTGAAATGTCCCATATATGTTATTTTCATAAACGTTCACCTTATGCCCTACTGATCGAATGACAATACAAGTATTTAGGTCTACGAATTAAACGCCAAAAAGCTCAGAGCGAGATTTAAATGCACACATTATAATACTAGGGAAAAATATAAATTATCATAAATTGTAATTATGACATAGGCTAGTTAAGTTATAATAAATTTAATTTAAAATATAGGCCTATATCAAGAAATAGCCTACATAAACAAATATAGAAATTATAATCACTTTAACATATAATTTATTTCAATTTTTTAAGAATATAATATTATAAGAAGTTCTATTTAATTAAGTGTTTAATAATTTTTATAATATTAACATTTTTAACGAATACAATAATATTAAAGCTTTTATAATATTAAAATTGTTCACGAATATAATAATAATAGGAAAGTAATAGGCCTACTGAAAATACGTTACATACCATCAATCCTCTGGTAATGGTGTTATTCCTTCCATAAATTCCTCACGGTCTCTGGATGGTCCAGGTTTAGCCGAATCGGAACGAGGCATGGAAGGAGGAAGGCTAAGAAGAAGATGATGATGTTGATGACAAATGTATAAAACTGGTTCCTCGTCACCTTGAAGAATCTCGTCTGCTTTCCAGAGATCACTTTCAATTTTGTTTGTATGGTCCAAGTAGTTTGCCACAATTTTGTACTGTCACGTGTTGGTATGAGACGTTTTCATTTTTATATAGTTCTTCACTTGTGCCCATACCATTTCGGTAGGATTAAGTTCGCAGTGGTATGGTGGCAAGCTAACAACTTGTTTCCCTGCTTATTTAGCCATCTGATCAATTATGCATTTATCATAAGTGTCTCTGTTTTGAGTCACAATAAGAACAAGCTCCCGTTTTAACATATCACTTTCAAAAGGGATTTCTTTTGATTGAGCCACTCTATAATCTTATCTTTTCTCCAGGAAGTTGTAGGTAAACGATCGCTTTTCCGACTATGATAGCCGGCATTGTCTAATACTATCACAGATCCTTCAGGGACATTAGGCAACAATTGCTCGGCGAACCACTTTTCATACACTTCACATCGTGGACGTCTGCCGCGTTCTTTTGGCACAGAAATGTTAACTCGGCACCATTAACAAACCCATTTTCATTCCCTGCATGAACCAATGCAAACCTTGACCCACGACCCCTAGGAGGCCTAAGACCTGAGCTAACACCCTCAATTGCTGCTTGACGAGAACTTTTAATGTTGGTATCTTTCCATTCTTTTGTCACGATGTGACCTACGTTTACCCAAGACTCAACTGTATAAAAAATTCCCTTCATTCCTAAATTTGTTTAAATCTTTGAGATATTTATGACGCCACCTGATTATATCATCCCTTTCAATAAGGGCGCATTTGTTGGTCCTGCTTACACATTCAAACCCTAAATCGTGAAGAAATCTATTTAAAGTAGACCTCGAAAAATTTGGTAGCGTATCATCACAACTTACCTTGCTTAGTGTTGGTGGTTATGTTCTCAAAGAACAAGGAATGAACGATGCGGCGGACTCCGCTTTGTACTATTCCATCGTACTTCATTAATCTGGAATTTTTTTTTTTTTGCTCGCTCGTTTACGTTTCTTTTTCACTTGCGTTCTAAGAGGACCTTTCGTTTGTTCCTTTCTTATTCTATATATTAAACGTTCCGAACACCCGGTAGCTTCTGCTGTCTGTTTAACTGCCCCCGGGCAACGTTCCTTTTCTTTAAAAAATAATTAAATATGTTCAAATACTATATTCTGTTCTTTACTGTGCAGTTCGCCAATACTACGTCGCTTAGCTTCTATATTCATAATTAATATAATACAGTAATAATAAATATGAAATTAAACAATTTTATGAAAAACATATGAACCAAAGACAATTGAGAGCCTCTCACAGTTGAATTTCACTCAACAATTATCACAACTCTGAGCTCTGACCCTGAGAAAGTGCAGAGTCAAAAGCGATCGGAAATTAAAAGTGACACCTAAGTAAACAAATTTTAAACTGCGATAAAGTATGAATGCGCAATGATACTGAGGACTGGTTTGTTTTAAAAACTATTCACATTTTCTCGCTTTGTCACCAACATACAGTCAATAACAAAAACGTTTCTCGCTACATAACTTTTTTGTGTTGCCATCCGATAATTTTTAACAAGTATTTAATAAAAATTAATAGCTCCTTTCATGTGTAAAAATTATTGTCCAGGCAAATACAGTGTAATCCATAAACATCAGGCAACCCACAAGAAAATTCTTAAATCTATCATTATCACTAGTTTTCTACCATTTGTGTGACAAGTTTTTTATCTGTAAAAATATAGATTTATGCCAAAAATAATGTATTTGTCAAAACTATTCAATGCATTAATTATTTAAGACTTTAAAATATATACATTCAGAAAGAGCGGAAAATTCTCTATACGATCACATCATCATTTTATTAAATTCATTACTTTGCATTTTTTTAAAATTGGCAACATCGCGGGAGTAGAAAAAAAGGATGGAGCTAATATAGGAGTGCGAGTGAGAGAGGTACATACTGCATCTATTTCCGTACTGACGATCTGTACACATAAATAATTTACATATGAGTGGGTTTAAGAAAAGTAAGTCAAAGATTGAGAACTTCAAAGCTGCGCTTTCAAATATGTTACAATTAGATGTTACATAGTGTGTACCGGTACAGTATGTTGTGCGTGTTTAAGTATAATGTAATGATCCAATTTTACGAGTGAAAACAACAGCGAGAAACTAATTGTAGCGTTAACTCCATTCACTTACATCGTCAAATTCCTTCTCTGATATATGCAAGAGTGCATTAATGTAGATTATATCGAAAATGAAGGGACAAGTTGAGAGAATGTTTTTATTTTCGAGGAAATTTGATTCGTGTATCGCTACGAATTGCTTTTCTGATCTTCCATTGTCAACAGATTATATCGATGTTTCTATGACGCAACGGAATCACCTTTAAAAAAAATCTGAAACAACAAATCACCTCCACAATTAAAATATTTTCACGCTCTACTTCAGATCTACATTTTCTAAATTAATTTTCTTCTCTTTGTTTATTGTGCGGAAAAACTGAGCGTAATAATTTCAGATAACAATCTTAACTGGGATTAAGTTTCTATCAATGAGACGTTTTAAAAAAAAACCATGTGAATGTAACATCGGGAGGTTGATTGGAGCGATGTGTCCTTGATTTATTTGACTCCGTAAATCGGATTTAAAACACGAGACTGTGCTCATCATCACATTTATTTGTGTAAATAAATGTAGCAAAGATTTAATTTTGGTAAAAATTTACCCGAATTTGTAGAACATATGCTATGTATCAGACACACAGAATATTGCATATTTATTTTGCTAATAGGGTCGTGTTTTCAAAGCCAAAAATTTTATCAGAAATTACACCAAACCCCGTTATTAAATTCAAATTAATTTTGAATCGGTTGTTCTAAAACTCTGATATTTTAAATAAATACTCTGGTTTTCAGTATTTCAAACATTTCGGAAAATAGTAATAATGATTTCCTCTATATTTTCAAAAAGATTTTTAAATAGTTTTAAATTTAGGTGTGACTGCCTGCGTAGATTAAAATTCCATAATTATATAATGGCCTCGCGTACACTAGCTCTCTTTTCCTAGTTAATATTTTTCATTCATTTTAGGTGCAATTCAACTCACTTCAATCATAATGAATTCTCATTCTTGCCCTACCTACTGGCCGATTTTCTTCTAGTGTTTCAGCAAAAAAATAACAGGACGATAAAAATATTTATCACCTTCTTTAAGGTACGCGACTAGATACAGGTAAGTTTGCTTTATTTGAATGAAGATAACATTTGAATGCTTCACTCAGTCGGACTGTGTTGATAGCGTCGCCCTTCTGTGTAAAGTGTTTAAATATTAATACAATGTTTGTTTCATCAGGTTACATTATATGTACTGTACCATTATAATTGTGCAAAATCTAATAATAATAATAATAATAATAATAATAATAATAATAATAATAATAATAATTATAATAATAGCTTTATTTTACCTGGCAGAGTTAAGGCCTTAAGGCCTTGTCTACCACTCAACCAGGTTTAAAAAAATACAAACAAAAAAATAGTCTTAAATCTAAATTACAATATATATATATATATATATATATAAACGTTTACAAGTTATGAATACAATACAATTAATATTTATACTGTATTTTGATTTACTCTCAATTTAACGAATTAAATATATAATATGTACAATATATATAAAAAAACGAGGAAAAGATTAATGACATAGTATAAAATTAAATAAATAGAGAAAAATTAATTATTAGACAACAGGTAACTGTATAAGCGTGACTTAAAGGTACCAAGTGTGCGGCAACCCCTGATATCTTGAGGAAGGAGATTCCAGGAGCGGGCAGAGGCTACTGTGAAGGAAGTAGAATAGGAGGAAGTGCTATGAAGAGGAATTGTTAGCAGACTGCTATCTTGTGATCTAGTGTCAATATTGTGGTAAGAGGATAACTTCTCAAATCTGGACGCCAGGTAAGTAGGGATGTAGGAATTCAGAAGCTTGAAAAGTAGTGAAAGAGAGTGCAATTTACGTCTGTCAGTAAGACGGAGCCAAGAGAGGTTATTAAAGTGTTCGGAAATATGGTCATAACGGCGGATATTGAAAATGAATCGAACGCAAGCATTATGAACACGCTGCAGTCTCTGCGACAAGTCATAGTTTAGATCATTATATATAATGTCACAATAATCGAAGTGTGGTAACACAAGATTCTGCACAAGGATTTGTTTTAACGAAACTGGGAGAAAATTCTTTAAACGTCTAAGATAATGTAAGATGGAGAAAGTCTTTTTACATATGTGTTTCACTTGTGTTTGCCAGGTTAAATTTGCGTCTAGACGTAGTCCAAGATCTATTACTGAAGAAGAATAAGGGATAATTATATTATTTATAGTAATGTTTGGAAGTGTAGATATGTCAAAGGTTGTAAGCAGTCTTTGTTGTCCCATTAGAATTACTTGTGACTTGTTAGGATTTAGATTTAGACCGATACTTGAAGACCAGTTAAAGATGGATATGAGATCGTCATTCATTTTTGTCAAGCTGTTATAGAGAGAATGAGGAGGTGAATGTAGGTAAATTTGGAGATCATCAGCATAGAGGTGATAACGGCAGTGCTTTAGTACAGTTGGCAAGTCATTTATGTAGATTGAGAAAAGAAGAGGTCCGAGAACACTGCCCTGGGGGACTCCAGCCGGCACGTTGCGCCAAGACGAAGATCTAGAGTTTAATGAAACGTATTGTTGACGACCGTGCAGGTATGAGTCGAACCAGGATACAGCGCTGTCAGACAAGTGTAGGTGCTTGAGCTTTATCATATGTAAGTCGTGGTCTACTGTGTCAAAAGCTTTGCTGAAGTCAAGTAAGGTTAAAGGAGTCAATTGATGTCTGTCCACGGCTTCACGAATATCTTCAGTAATTTTTAGCAAAGCTGTGGTTGTGCTATGACTGTATCTAAAGCTGGATTGATAAGGATCAAGGAGGTGATTTTCTTGGAGATATTCAGTCATTTGCTTATGTACAATATGTTCCAGGGCGTTAGATAATGTCGGTAGGATGCTAATCGGTCGGTAGTCATTACAGTTAGTTGGTGTACTTATTTTTGGTATAGGCCGAACTCTAGACTGTTTCCATACAGTAGGGAAGATAGAAGTTATAAGGGAAGCATTAAAAATATCAGTCACTGTGAGTAGTATAATGTCAATGATTTTATTTAGCATTAAAATGCTGATGTTATCTGTTCCTTGTGCATTTGATATCATCCGCTTGAGTGCTTTTTTAACGTCTATAGGCGAAATGTCGTTAAAGTAAAATTTATCTCTTCCTATATGGGGGGATGAGGATAAGTCTTTAAGAATGTCTATTTTAGTCTTGTTGTCTGGAGGTGTCATGGGTATTGAGGTAAAATGTTCATTTAAGTCATATACAGAAATGTCTATAGAGTCAGTTGAGGGATTCAACTGTATAAGTCCCATTGCACGGAGATTTCGCCAAGTGTCCCGTGCACTTATTTCAGGTCCGATTATACTGTGGGCGTGTCGTAGTTTGGCATTGCGTATAGTTTGTGTAGTTCTGTTTCTAAGTTGTTTGTACAGTTGCCAGTTCTCGTCATTTTTATGTCGTCTGTATGTTCGGTATGCTTTGTCTCGTTTTGACATAAGTTCACGTATTGAGTCATTCATCCAGGGAGCAGGGGGGCGGGAAAATCGTCGGGTTTTTACTGGTGCATGTCTGTCATATAGTTGTACTATCAGTATATTAAATGTGTCTACTTTTTCATCAACTGATCTAAGATTCCATATTGTGTACCGAGGTAGTTCTAAAGCGTCTGATTTTAGTTTAGTATCGTCTATGTTTTGTAAATTTCTGTACGTAATCAATTTAGAGCGTCTTTTAGGACACTGGAGTTAGTATTCTACGAATACAATGTCATGAGCAGATATGCCGGGAGCAGCAATTTGTCCATATGACAGTACTTTCTGTGGATGTGTAGTCACTATTAAGTCCAGTAGAGTGTCGGTAGTAGCAGTATGATGTGTGGCAGAGAGAGGAACAATGGTCATATTTAAGCTTTGGAACATATTTTTAAGTTGTATGGCTGGTGAGTCAGTCTGAAGAAGATTTGTATTAAAATCGCCTGCGACAATAACGTGTTCATAATGAGGCAATGAATCGTTCAGAGCGTTTCCGAGATCCGAAAGGTGCCTTATTTTTGGAGGTTTGTATACAATCCATAAGAGACTTTTTTTTAGACTGGCTTGAATTTCTACGAATAAGAACTCGGGGCGAGCGGAATATAGAAGGGGACTTGTGGACAATTCTTGGATTAAGCTCATTTGATATAAAGGCACAAACTCCTCCACCTCTTTTATCTATTCTGTCATTTCTGAGCAGTGTATATCCGTCTAGGTGAACAAGGGACCAAGGTATGGAAGGGGTGAGCCAGGTTTCCGAAATTAAAATGGCGCTCAGTCCACGAAATGAAAATATGTTTTCAAACTCATCAAAATGGGACAGAATGCTTTGTGAATTTACGTGAGCGATTTTAAGTGATGATTTATCAATAGAAAATGCATTCTTAAGTAGACTAGTAGTTGTTGTTGGAGGGGATGGTAGGGATTGAGGAATGTTGCTACCTGCGTTAAAAGTTGTCTGCACAATAAGAGCGTGATTGGAGAAGGTGAGTGAGTCAGAGGTTGCAAACAAGTCTTTATTTGTCAGCTCAATGTTGCCAATAGCAGAAAGTAAAAATAAACTATGTACTGTAATAACTCTAATAAAATTAAAATAATTTAGCTAAACAAAGAACTTAAAAAATAAAAATAAAACAAGTAAGTTGTCCTAAATAAAAAATAATAAACTTAAAACTTACCTAAATTAGAAATAAATTAACAATATAATTGTTAGCAAAGAAAAGACAAAGAAAACATATTTTACACTCAGGTCCTATCTAGTTGATATCCGTAGAAGATCTAATTTTTCGTTTTTCGCCATTTACTTTAGCTATGACGGCACCGTCCATTGTCCATACATTTTGAATACCGTACTTTTGTATACTCTCTTGTAGCAGGCGATAGCGACACTTCATTAGGACCTGGCGAACAGTGACCCCACTTCCTTTCAACTTTTTCTTGCTTAGAAAAACTTCACTGCTAGAGAACATAAAATATTTAAAGCGGTATTATAAATAACAGAATGCCATAACGGTAAGCTTTGTATTTCAACTTTTCTGCTGACATTAAGATGGTAAAAGTACTTATAATTAGATTATATAATATTCGTTGATGAGTCATCATCATTATTAAAATATCAGGCTTAGGTTCTTCGTAATCTGTTCCGAAGTCTCAAGAAGCCTTTGACAGGCCAACCTGTGTTTTGGTCTCCCCTGTTTCCGAGTTCCTTTCTTTGGTACAATAAGACTTATTTGATAGTTTGTTTGGGTCATTCGCTGCCAATTATTCCGGTAATCTTGAATGTCCTCTATTACATTTGTGATTTACTGTTGCTTTTCCTTTTAGTTTAATGAAGTTAAACTCGACAGAGCAAGTACACATCTCATTTGAGCCGCTTCTAGTGGGACTTGTACTGCGAGTATAAAATCCAGTTTCACTTCTACATTTTAAACTATAAATTACTGTAAGACGTGTGTGCGCAATTGTGGGTATTACCAGCTATGGGAATCCGTATAAACAAATGGATAACATAATTTTACTTGCGGTTGTGTTATCAGAAAGTATTGCTTTATAGAACCCTGCAGTACTGCATGTGCTGTACATTGGAAGTGCGTAACCCTTTCCAGAGATAAATACAAATAACGTGACACTATAAACTACCAGCTGTTAAAATAATGTGTCTTCTTGGTGAGGAAAAAAATTATGGAAATCTTTGCGCATTTTAATGTTAAACAAGTGTAAAAACTCTCCCCGAAAAACAAATACAATTACATAATGTGACATATAAGAGCGTTTACAGTACACTCTGAGATGTTAAAGTTAGGTTATTGGATCTGGTGACTTGTACAAACGGAAGGTAGCACCGCGTGTAAGCTGTTTTGTTTGTTCAATAAATACCGATGTATTAATTATCTACGTATCTACAACTTGTAACAGATTTTTACTAAGAGCTCGTCGTAAATACACGCTACAAATTGAATACATCAGAACAACTTCAAAAAGAACAGTAAAGATCGCCAATTTCTGGTTACATTTTAATATCTCTAAGGGTCAGCTTCACCAACAGAGGTAACTGTATTACGCCAGTTTTCCCAATGTATAATGCATAGCTTAAACTGGCGTAATACAGTTACCTCTCTTGCTCAAACTGGCTCTAAGTATCGTATTCCTCGCCGAATGGTTAAGGCAAGAAGCCTTGGCGCAGAGCTACGGGACTTGCGCTGCTTCGGGTGTCCAGGGGGAAGAAATTTTCTCATGGAATATCGGCCAGTGTGGGACCGGTGCCTACCCAGCATTGTGAGGCATTTAGTAGTAGTAGTAGTAGTAGTAGTAATAATAATAATAATAATAGCTTTATTTTACCTGACATTTGGGTAGCTACAATAAGTAGCGGCTCCGGGTTGAGAAGAGCAGCTGTAACGACTGGGGGACCCGACATGCTGACCACATTGGCTAAATGATCGTCAATCTCTGTGATTAACACATGTGGATGTGAGGCCAGCAGCTGGCTGGTAGGCCAAGGTCCTTCTAGGCCTGTCACGTTTGGAGGTTTATTTTAAGAGTTGTATTCTGTATATGATTAGTGTCGCGTTATGTTCACTGGATTTATTACCACATACCAAAATAAAAATAAATGTTTAATTTTTTTAAAATTCAAATTCTTTTCAGACGATGTATTGTAAGTTCCGCTTTGAATCGTGAATATTTAAATTGGTGCGCCGCGCACGTATAAATGCTCAGGAACATCTGTTCCGTAAAGGTGAAATCATTAGATACCTCCTTCGACTGAAACGTTATTTTTCTATTATCTACGATGTTTCCTCGATACGGGTCACACGGTAGAGAACTGCCCCGTGAGTGTAGCTACTCTACCGATACCGGGCTTTTCAATATTCATTACTCTGATGTTGTACAACTGAATTCGTGTAATAATTTTCATTTTTGTGGGAATCGTTTAAGACACACCGCAGAAAATTAAACATTAATTCCTTGACGCTATATTCCTGCAATTGTACGCACTTTTTACATATGTTTTTAAAATTCGTGTCTATGTTACTTTTTTTAATGTTGAAATATAAGTACTTGATATATCAGGCGTGCTCAATTAAAATTAGTTAAAACCACGTAGGCCTTTCGGAACATGTTCCAATGTTCGGCATGTATAAAGTGTACAACGGGTTCAGGTCTGTGAGTACTTTTATTATTAACATTTACTACATAACATCAATTTATTGTGATTACAATGAATTGTAGAAATATTTATGCCAGCGGGTAAATTAAATATAGTTTTTAATTTATGGATTATAACAGTTTTAAATGTACAGCCTTTGATATAATTAGTGGAACAAAGATAATTTCCTACCGTAGTTCCAGAACGAAACCACTGCGCATGCTCAGAGGTCAGCTATTTGGTTCACAACTGCACATCTATTTGAGAAACTAAAATCCATTCTATTACGTTGTGTGTCGTGCAATGGAGAATTATTTCGCGTAAATAAGTAGTGTGGTAAATGCTATAAATAAAACAAAGTAAAACAAATAAAATAGAGCAAAGAAAATTAATTAAAATAAGGGCGAGAGAGAGAGAAAAATAAGCATGACAGGGGGGATTGAACACGCGACCTCACGATGGGAAACATAAGCTCCTTCCACTAGACCACAACATCTCTGCTAGAAACTGTCTGTATAAAGCGATGCAATACTCCAGGACTTACTTGTGTAATGCAATTCTATATCAACTTGACGTAATTTAAATAACCAGACGCGTTTTGCATTACTCGAGAAATTAGACAATCGCCTTGTGTTTTATAAAGAAAGTAATGCCATTTTACAACCGTTATTCATGTTCTATATATATGACCTGTTTCCTCTAATTAATTTATTTCCCTGTGTGTACATATTTATTTATTAACGAAGCCTGGAAACGTGTAGGTATTATCAAAATTAACGACGTTTTAAAAAAATCTTCCTGCTCTGCGCACGCGTCATCATAACATAGCATCTTACCGACTGCTCGACTGAAGCGAACGATACGAATACTGCATGAAGAGAGACTTACGCCGCACGACTTGAACACAAGCACACGTAACAACTTACTGGAGTGAATCGATCTTTAAAACTTTAACTTTCCATCATCAAGAGTTGAGCCATCATTTTTTTCAAAGTCTGTCCTCTATTTTTGGGCAGTCCATGGCTGCGCGGATATGAACTCTCTGTACATCCCTTTCCTGAGCCAATGTTTTAAAATCATCCTCTTTATAATTTACTTCCTTCAAATTACGGATAATGTTATTTTCCGCCGAATGTTTGGTCTACCGACTGGTCTTTGTGCTTTTCCTACAAGAAGTTCCAATGCCCCTCTTTTATTCCCCATTCGTGCCACAAGTCCTTCCCATCGCAGTCTACGTTACCTAATGTTACTATCCTGAATTTAAATTGTCTATTGCATCACGCTACGTTATTAGATTTGTAACCAAGTAAAGCAACACAATATACACCATTACATGAACTTAATTTAACTTTTGACGTTCTAGGTGTTCTTTTTATTTTCCACGCGCCACAAGAGCCTTACAGCGGGCCTGACCTGTCGAAAGAGAGTTTTTAAACCATACTAACGGACCACACAAGGACATGAGGGCCACCTCCGAGACAACACACATTAAGACTAACCACATCACTCACACACACACTCATACTAAACATGGTTAATGTGATAAAGAAGATTGTGATGTTCTTTTCCTGACATTTTTCTCACAAGTGAGGAAAACACATCACCCAGGAACTGGTCCCGACCAGGGATAGAACCGTGACGCTGCGTATGAAGCAGGGAAGCTACCAGCAAACCACAGCGGTGGACGCTAAGTGAAACAAAAAAGATAGATAGATCATCGGTCGATTAATGTCTTTGACATCATCCGATTCCCAATAGCCAATTTTGTCGGTCCATCCAATCTCCTGGTTGTAGATGGTTCTCCTTCATGTATAAATATATTCCCTGACTCCAGAAGGTTTTAGTTGTTTTATAAAACATAGAATAACATATTTAAAATTGAGGGATTCCGTGGACTAACAACAAACTAACTGACGTTAACTTGTTATTTCACGGATCACATTTTCCGACACCTTGTTGGGTGCTTTGTATTGTAATAAAATATTAGCTTATTCCTGGAAGACAGCAGAAGCAGATGTGCCATCCTGTAGTTGGTTCTTACCGAGTGTCTGTTGTGTCTGTTCAGTGGATTTTGCAGAAAAACAACTGCAGGACACAATGCTGTTAGGTTACATTGAAATAAAGAACTGCGTGTAGAAGAAATCGTGATATTCATTTGTAAAGAACGTGAAGTCAGGGTAGTAATGTCACTGTATGTAAAATATTTAACATAGAAGCGTTTAAAAATACAGAAGTCCGTATGAAAACATGTCAACAAGCTTTCAAATTGGGGACTATAAATGAAAATAGTGGAAGATTGATCAAGGAATTTAGAATATAATGCTGTGTGGCTGAGAGAATTCTCCACAGATATAGGCCTACTCACATTCAAACGAGCAATCATCAAGATGAATGAAAAATATGTGTGTCTTATTTTTTACATTAGATTCCAGTTTTAAAAAGACACAGAATTTTACTTAATATAATAAAGATGTATGAACAAAGATAAACGTAGTCCAAATATTAATAAATCAGTGATATAGAGGACGCACTAGTCTTCATAGACTACACGAAGGCTTTCGATAAATTGAACAGACGGATACTAATCTCGAAGCTGGAAACATTGAAAGGAAAAGATGAACTCACAGCGTTGATACACAACATGCTGACAGCCAACTTCATGCAGATCACAGGCGACGTAACCACATCGGAAACAATAACACAAAACAACGGAGTACTACAGGGGGACCCTCTGAGCCCCCATCTCTTCAATATAGCCACACACGATGTCGTACAAATGAATAGACAGGAGACGGAGGAAGAGAAAATCTACATATATGCAGACGATATGGTCATCGGATAGAACTCCATACAACACCTGCAAAGAGCAACCAACCAACTTGAAAAATGGGCACAGGAAAACAAAATGGAAATAAACTCGAGGAAAACCGTACAGATGACATTCCGCAACGGAGGTAGAGAACCTGCGGAGGACAGAATCTACCTAGGAATAGAACCTCTAGAGACAGTTAACAGCTTCAAATATCTGGGACTGACGCTGCAAACCACTGCCAGATCATTTAGGATACATATGAAATTCCGTCCATCACGTGCCATAAAAGCCATGTTTGACATCAAAGCAATATCCAGACTGTCACTAAAAACGGCCATGGCCTTGTTCAACGCTAAAATAGTTACCATCGCAACCTATGGAATAGACCTCATTTGAGAGAAATTGAGTCTAATAATTTTGGAAGCAGTCAAATCACGCTTCTTGAAAGCCGCCCTAGGTGCCTCAAAACACACAAAGTCGAGGTTAGCACATGAACTCGCCAAGGAACCCTTCTTCACAGAAGAACTCCGTATGAGGCTACCATCCACAGACAGCTCAAATAAACTACTACACGAAATAGAGAAGAAGAGACAGGTGATATGGCTGCACTTTTATATAACAGAAGCCAAGACAAACAGATCCTGGACCAACACCATTCAAGAATTCCATCACCTGGTGAACTCAATAGCAACGCATGGATACCACCACAAAATATGCAAGACCAAGTGTTTCCACGATCCCGAGAACACCTGTGTGAGCAACCATTACATTACCATGTAACCACCTGCACAAGCTATATATGAATCAAATTAATGAGAAAACTTACGTAACTTATATTTTCTGCAAAAATTGTAGGCATTTATTCTATTATTATTATTATTATTATTATTATTATTATTATTATTATTATTATTATTATTATTATTATTATTATTATTATTATTATTATTATTAATATTTTTAAAAATTTAACCTATACAAAATTAACACTTTTGAAATTGACGTTAAAGCACCGTTGAGGTTATGTAATAAGATGTTAATTATATATGTTTTTACCTGGTAAGTCAGTCGTCCTCAACTAAGTTGTTAAACTTCTTCAAGTTATTCTAATATGGAGGCCTTTCGTAAACAATGTTTCATCTTGTGCGTTTTAACTGGAACAGTCGCACGTAAAACGCAGAAGATGAAACATTGTTTTCGAAAGAACTGCACATTAGAATAAGTTGAAGACGCTTAACAACATAGTTGAGGACGACGGACTTACCAGGTAAAACATTATATAATTAACATCTTATACAAAATTAATCAAAGTTTTTTTTCTATATATACGTTATTTTCAGAGTGCAGTACGAAAGGATATGTTTATTTTTGCATTTATGTTATTGTGCGCTAAAGTAGAAAGTTAACAAAGTGTCTATATTCTTATTTTACATAACATTCTCCAATAAAAACATTTATTGATGCTCTGTGAATTAACAACTTAAAAAGAAAGTCGCTATTAACATTTTTTAATGTTTTATTTCGATAATAACCATTAATTTGTTACATTTTGTGTTTAAGGAGGAGCGCTGCTATGTTCTTTCAAAGTTTGATCAATTGCCACAGGAACACACAAAACAAAATATCGTATTTCAGTTTACTGAAAACTATGTTTTTGCACTTAAACCGTTAATTCACGGAACCGCTCGATTATAACATTCTAAAAGTTGAATACTGTTTATATTTGAATATTTGAGATCAATCAGAAATCTGTAATTATTCATTTTGCAATTCCAAGTCAATAAATTGCTTATAATAACAACAATAGTATTATTTACAAACTGCCTCATATTAACGTAATTGCAGAGATCTTGTTATCAAACAGACGTGCTGTGCAACACCATGGATACAGCGCATGCTGCTACATTCTTCCTTCCCGCTCATCTTTCCATTCATGTCTTTCATGTTAGGTGAAATAGTCTGTTTAGCAAACCACAAGGTGTTTAGCATATGTGATTGTGGCGGTCACGCTCAGGTACTTCCTCATGACTCCGAGCCTGTGCCTCAACTTAGGATAGAATAAGGCCTAAGATAGGATTTAGTCCAAATAAATTGTGGCATGAGTGGTGAGTGTGGAAGCAGGAACACTGTAGAGTCGATACGGGTGATACATTGAACAAACATCAAGTTGGCTGCGTCTTAAAACACGGACATATGTTTACTTAATAATCTAATCTAAAAGATGTGTTAGATTTTCAATAGCAAATAAATAAAACGCAGTTTTATTTGATCGTGAAGAAGAACCAATTTCGTGCTGCAAAGCTTATAACTAACTAACACACTGGCACTATCGAACCCGCAGGTTCATAACCGCGCTTGACATACATCCCTCTCCTGACAATCATACTACTTATCTCATGTCATGGTTAATGTTAATCTCCCACCTCATTCTTGATCTAACAATCGGATGTTTTCCCTCTAGTTTTCCTGCAAGAAGCTTCTATGTCCTGTCAATTGCAAGTCTACGAGACTTAACTGTTCTTATTATATCTGGCTTCCTATACATATCTTGTAGCTCACTATTAAATAGTTTTCTCCATTCACCTGTCGGTTTTTTGGTCCAAAATGTTCCTAACAACTTTATTCTCAAATAGTCGTAATCTTTTCTCCTCCCTTAAAGTAATTTTCCATGTTTCAAATCCATATAATAGAACTGTGAGAATAACAGTTTTATATATTTTCAGTTTAACCTTTTTTGAGAGAAATTAGGACGATATAAGTCCCTGTATGCATAATAAAATGCATTTCCAGAGCTGAACCATAGGCGGTGTAATTTCTATGTGCATCTCATTCTTTTTATAATAATTGTCACTTGGTATTTGAATTCAGCCACTTCTTCAAAGTTTCTTTCGTTTGTCATGAACTGTCCATTTCAATTAGGGCCTATATAATATATTTCTATGTGTGACCAAAGAGTTGATTTTATTGATTTTACTTTTAACCCAAAATTTCTTAGTGTTAATTAATGGAACACATGTTTTGGCATTAGCTTTGTTTATTAAGTTGCGAATTTCTGCTGTTTATTTGAATTAATTGGCCTCTGCATACTTTCATTTAAGTCGCAAGAACAATTTTAAACAGATATTCATTCCACAGAAGTAAATATTTAGACACCACTTGATTACACATTCGGTCCCATCAGCACGTGTGTATTACTCACAGTTACACTTGCCAGAACAAACTGTCAAACTCAACAACTGTTTAATGACAAACTAACTTATGCACCTCCACTGATTGTATTCTTTCAACAATTTAGTAATAATATAATTTACTAGCTAATACCCGGCGTGCGCCGCTACTCGTAAATAAATGTTAATGTGTTTTACCACCAGCCGTGCGCTGTTATACTTGCCCAGGAATCTACTTATCCCGATCTTGTCATGAATGAAAGACAAAAATGGTTATTGTAAGTTATCCGTAAAAGATAAACATATGCTATGGGGAAATTTTTGTAGAGTTTTTTTAGATGTTAATTTGTGTATACATTCAATTTGGTGTATTTGTTATATTTAGGCAGCGTAAGTCATTTAAGCGTCAAAATAGGGACTTTATTTCACGTTTTTCACTACAAAGGGTGATTTTTAGGGGTGTAGGAGTTGAGTATCACAACTCCTTATAGCCCATGTTCATTCCGGGAATCTCAACATTTTACAAAAGACTGCATCAAAATCAGAACAACGAAATGGCCACGCAGAGAATACGAACAAACAAACAAACAAACAAACAAACATTGATTTTTATATAGGCTATTAGATTTTATAAACATATAATTAAGATTGAAAAATATTTTGAGTTAGTGTTATAAATACTGCATAAACGACAAATTATATTAGTTTATTATTTTTATACACAACAGATAGGAACTGTCTACTGGTGTACATTTGTACTTCTTATCTTAATTATCACTATCTTACTGTTTTAGATATTACATGAATGGTTTAATAATAGAGGTGGTTGTTATATTCTAATATTTGACCTGCTGAAGGTAACAAGGTCTTAACTCCACCAGGTAAATTAATTGAATAAATAAACCATCACAGATAGGGATAGAGAATTGCAGCAAATCACACTCTTACTTTACAGGAGAAGAAAATATTACGAGTATTTGAGAATAAAGTTCTTAGAAAAATTGATGAGCCAAAGAAAGACAAACAGACCGCTGAACGGAAAATATACATAACGGCGAGCTAAATGATTTTCATGCGTGCGGGGAAATAAGCTCTCCATAAATCCCTATTGAGATCTAATGTTTTCCGATCATCCCCTGTATAATTTGTCTGCCTCGTATCATGGTTAATGTCGTTCTTAGTCTATCTTCTGGTTGTTTACTATTAGAATTTCCATGCCCATTTTTTAGTTCCCATTTGTGCCACATGTCCTCTCCACCGAAATCTTCGAGACTCTTAGGCCTATATATGCCTTTCCTATAGATATTCGTTCACACTTCTGCAACTTCACCTGTTCTATTTCCTGTCTCTTTGGTCTATTTTTCTAAAATAATTTCATATTTTTGTCTTAAAGTAAGAGTCCATATTTTCGGACATTCATAACACATATAACTGGAAGAAAGAAAATTTTATATATGTTAATTTATCGTTTCTTGAAAGAAGTTGGGACGACAAGAGGTCCCTGTAATGCAATGAATAGCATGAATTGATGATCGTATTCAATCTGTTTTCTGAACCCTAGTTTCCTGTTCGTAATATTATTGTTCCTAGCTACCAGCCACTTCTTGTGAATATCCTAATTTTCATTCGCCCTCAATTTCCACTACCAGCCTATAATGCATTTCCACGTGTAAACCTATATTTAGTTTTAATGATGTTTACTTCAAGTCTCGATTTCTTAACGTTACTCGATACAATATCTATCACCCACTACGTCATCATACCACCAGCTGTTTCAGTATTAAAATAAAAACTTGCTTTTGTTTTAGAAGTTGTCTCTATTCAAGCTGATCAGTGGAGGGAGATGTGATGAATAATATAAACAAAAATGGACTCCTCTATAAGGTTATTAAATGCAAAACAAAACAAACCGAAACTCTGTTATTTAGCATCGTAGAGTTTTATATTTTTATCTGTGATCGCATCGCATTGCCTTGGTCGCACGTGCTACGCATACGAATAGATACTGTTTTAACCAATCTAAGTTCTTTGAATAATATCAAAAGTTTTGTTTGAAAAGTGAAATGTGAAATTGACAACAAACAGTGGGCTAACCAGAAGTTTAGATATCGTTTCTTTCGTGTGTTTCAGGAAAGTTTCCAATTATTTTATAGAGTTGTACGTGTTTTGTCGTTATTTAGTGTTTTAATGTTATTTATAGGACACACTTTGCATAAAAAAAAAATTAAAATCTTATCGTATATTGAAAATTACAAGAAAGGTATAGATCGTTATCAAAAAAAATTATGGATAGAATTGTATATAAAGTCAATGGACAGTTGATAAGAAAATGAGGAAAGTTTTGAATAAGTGTAATAACCAAGAACAATAATTACGAAAAAGAATGAGGAGCACGAAGAAATTAAACACAGGTTCAATTCTGAAAATGAATGCTGTTTTACAACAATTTGGTTAAGTTAAATTCATAAGATGGGCCCCAAGAAGAATGATACTCAATGGAAACAGACAAGAGGTGTATGAAAGCGTGTCTTATCAAGAGTCGGTACAAGAGTGCTACCATGCTGTTCAAGTGTTGCCAACATAATAAAGGAGGACTGTTGCTGCGGCGGTTATAGAATTAAAAAGTGGCATATATTAGAGCAAAGTCCACGCCTTTTTCATCAGTGAACTCCAGAAATCTATTCAGGACCGTTGATAACAAAAAATAAAAAATATTAGACTTTGGGAATCTAAGATTGATAGCTTAGAACAATACCAAAGGCGTCCGTGTGTTGCGCATTTTGGCATTGCGGAAGGAAGAAAAATGAAGGACACAGCATCCAGCCATCGCCTTGCAGGGTAGCAGAGGAAAAGTTGGTTGTCAGTCTCTCCAGGTCAGTGACATTGAACGTTTAGTCATCGGTGTAGGTTAGACAAAACAGATGGTGGACGACCTAGGCTGTCATTGTAAATTTGTGTCCTACCGTAAGCGATGAGTGAGGTGTTTCGAAATTAAAAAGAAATTTGAAAGGCAGTGGAATTACGATTTAGTGAGGACCTTACTAGTGCTAGGCATCAGTGACTTCGAAGAAGCTATAAAAATATTCATGGAGTCGTAACAAATGTCTGCGACCCAAGAATGGTTCTTGCCATTGTTAAAGGTAGGAGACAGAAAAAAGGCGAATAAATCATTTATCAGATCTCAGATCAGAGTGATAATTATCAACTCAGAAACTGGTTCTTTTTTGTAATTTATTGCTTATTAGGATTTAACTTATTTACTGTGTTTCATGTTTTTTTCTTCATTTTTTCGTTTGTATAATCTATTTTTTTATTAATTTAATTTTGTACTTTCATATACTAAACCACCAATTGATATTTCATATTTACGGTTTTCTTGTTTTAGTTAGTAAACATTTTCAACCATAGATTTTTGATTGGGGAATGCACCTGCAGCCCTTTTCGGTCTTTGACAGTTCCATTGTCCCCATTATCAAACACCCCACCCTTCAACCTCAGGACCTTTTTAAAATCACGTTTCTCTTTGAAACGCAATACACTCAAAAGAACACATTGTAATGCACAGTCACTCCTGTCCCACTTCTCAGAATTCCAAACTATATTTTCAACACTAACTCTGCATTGCCATTTGAATTTCTGAAAAATGGCTGAAAAATACCCTTCCTTCTTCTCTTGTAAACATGCAAAATTACCAACTTGAGTAGGAATGACAGATTCGGGGAAAAATGACTGGAGGCGCCGTGGCGATGTATATACGTTCCGATCTACAACGAAAATTGTATCCCATTCGCCTAGTGAATACTCGTCTCGACCCGAATACCTATTTATAGCGAAATTAGAGTGAAAATGCAGAAATGTTTATTAGGAGTAGTTTATAAGCCCCCAAATGTCGGTCACCTGCATGACATTGAAACAGTTCACCAAAATCTGATACCATCTTATGAACATGTAATTGTACTAGGAGACTTCAAACACATTACCTATTAGCCACAAATTCTTACAACACTATACAACTACAGACAATGTTCCAGTCATGCAATATGACAATACTGCCTTCAGAAACCAACCCATCATACTAGGTATTCAGGACACACTACTAGACTTAATTATAACAAATAATCCTCAAAAAGTTATAAACTAGTGGACAGATAGAAGCTCCAGGCATCTCTGCACATGACTTAATATACATTGAATATTCACTCCTTTGCTCTAAACGTAGACCTAGACTTATAACATACAGAGACTTGAAACATATAAAATTATGCGCAATTAATTGATGACGCTGCAAAACTACCTTGGAACAACATATGGACACTTAGAACTGTAGGACGAGAAAGTTGAAAAATTTAATAACATGATTTTACAATTGTATGACAAAACACGCACCTATCAAGACTAGACGTATAAACAGACCACCTGCACCCTGGATGTCTGATAATATCCGTTTGCTTATGACTGAGAGAGACGTAGCATTCAGGAAATTACAGGAGGAACAAAGAACTGACAGACTTACAGACATACAAAACATCTGAGGATATAAAGTCAACCAGACTATAAGGAATGCAAAACTAAGATATGCCCATACTATTATTACACAATCTATGTCTCAACTCAGCTGGACATGTGGAAAAATTTAAAATCAATAGGCCTCTGTCAAAATAAACTACAGGTAGAAACAGCTGACCTACCACTAGATGAGTTGAATGACCATTTTACCCGCCTCCCTTCTGACAACACCTCACAACACAAACAACAGACAATAGGTGAACTAATGTCATATTCCCAACCTACCCGAGACAAATTCTTTTTTTCCTATATCTCACCTGATGACGCCAAAAGGGCAGTATTACGTATTAAATCTAAAGCACAAGGGAATAGGACAATATAACAATAAACTCTCCTGCAAAAAAATAATAGACATTATTCTCCCAACAATAACCCACATTTTTAATGCCTCTATAATGACCAGGACTTATCCCAGACTCTGGAAAATGGCTCTAGTTCGTCCTACACCGAAATCAAACACTCTCACAACACTCGATGATTATAGACCAATTAGTATTCTTCCCTGTTTATCTAAAGCACTGGAACACATAATACACTCACAGTTAACAGAATACCTCACCACACACGACTTACTTGATGAACATCAGTCTGGTTTTAGAACAGGACATCACACACGTACTGCACTACTTGACATTGTAGAGGACATAAGAGACTCAATGGATAAAAGCAAACTCACCGCAATAGTCCTACTCGACTACAGCAAAGCCTTTGACACAGTACATATAGACTTAATGCTAGCGAGACTAAAGACACTACATCTGTCGGAAAACTGCCTTGATTGGTTTGCATCTTACCTCACTAATCGTCAGCAATCAGTTTCTGTTAATAATCGCATTTCTTCCTGGCGCTTGGTGAGGAAAGGGGTACCTCAAGGCGGCGTCCTCGCTCCTCTTCTCTTCTCGATTTATATTAATGACGTGACCAAGAAACTACAAAACTGCAAGTATCATCTATACGCCGACGACCTACAAGTTTACACACACTTTAGGCCTGACGAAATTAATGAATATATTGAGAAAGTAAACACTGACCTCAGGCATATATCTTTATGGTCCAGACAATATGGTCTGAAACTAAATGTAAATAAAACGCAAGCAATAATTATCGGACATCCAAGGATATTACACCTCATAAACAATGGCAATATGCCGGCTGTCATATTAGATAATGAACAAATTCCTTATACCGACGTCGTTAAAAACTTGGGATTTTACTTAGATTCTAATTTAAAATTGCATGAGCAAGTAAAACAAACATCTAAAAGTATCTTCTCCATAATGCATTCCCTAAAGCGACTTAAACATTTTCTTCCTACAACTCTTAAAAGAATTTTAATCCAAACTTTAGTGATGCCGCATTTTGACTACTGTGACGTTCTACTAACTGACATAAGTGACGGATTGTCGGACAAACTGCAGCGTGTCCATAATATGTGTATCAGATTCATATTTAATGTTCGAAAATACGATCACATTTCTCCATTATTCCACGAATTGTCATGGCTACATTTAAAAGAGAGAAGAAAATCGCACTGTCTAAATCTCCTATTTAAGATCCTACATACCTCGATTCCCAATTATTTATCATCCCGTTTCCAGTATCTATCCTCAAACCATAACTTAAACACAAGATCACAAACATAGTCTCTTACTTAATATACCGCAACATAGGACATCACATCACTCCATGTCATATACCATCTCCACTTCTCGCAACTGGAATTCCCTACCACAAGAAATAAGGGGCTGCCGGACATTGGCATCTTTTAAAAGAAATCGAAATTTATATTTTCTCTAAAACTCGACTTCATTATTATCCAGTGTAAGATATATATATATATATATATATATATATATATATATATATATATATTATATATTAATTGGTGTTTTCCGTATAATGTATCATATTATTATTATTATTATTATTATTATTACTATTATTATTATCGTATTATTATTGTTATTACCCTATAAAATGTTGTTTTTACATGACATTTACATTGCTACATTTATTGTATCTTTACTGTTTATAATTAGTATAGTGTATATCTATATTTGTCGAATATTTATTTGTATTTGTGCTTGTTGAGTGGAAGAGAGGGCCTTATTGCCTTAACTCTGCCAGAATAAATAAAGTGTTATTATTATTATTATTATTATTATTAAGTGAAAGTCCAACTGGGAGAATAACAGTTTTATATATTCTTGTCGTCCCAACTTCTCTCGAAAAACATAAAACTGTTATTGTCCCAGTTGTATTACATGGACTTTTACATTACGTAAGTCATTCATAACAGCATTCACTGTGTTTAATTTATTTGTGCACCTCATTCCTTTTTGTAGTTATTTGTGCCTTAAAGTTTCCTGATATTTGAGGAAAACCCTCAAAAAACAATTGCCCTGGAATCTTGTCCCGACAGGGCATCGAACCCTGCTCCGCAGCGACACTACCTGAGACCACATTTTCGTTATAAATGTACAGTTTCAATAGAAATGACCATGTGTCATGGAAAAGAGTTAAAACATGTAAATAATGTAAAATAAAATTTTAATTAAAATAAGTGCATCAGTCGTCATCAACTGAATTAAATTTCTGTTTGAAGAACTTGGTCGGTCAAGCAGCTAACTGCGTGGTTAACAAACTTACGCGCAGATTATTTAACCTATTTCTAGAATTGATTTGAGGTCAATCCAAAGAACATTTTAAAATCTATTAATTTACATTAGGCATTTTAATAGACTTTTATATTTGCGTTATTTGAATGTTTCAGAAGTTAGATTGGATTCAGGATTTTCAATTTTAAGCCTGTTTATTTGAGTAATAAATAAGAAACGTAGATCTATACACGGGTATATGTACTGTAGTTAACTTCATTTATTTAATTAATTCAAGAATTATTGCGCACGCTGTAGTATAGCTCATATGTAGTCTTCTCCATCCGTCGCCTGTCTGTTCATCTCTCTTTAGTCCTAATTTACCCTAAGAACTTCAATGTCAAATACTCGTAATCCTTCTCGTCTCTTAACAGGAAAGTTCAACTTGCTACATTTCGTGGTTGCCAACCTAAATAACTATACTGTAATATTACATGTACACTCACGTGCGGGAAGTAAAACCATTGTCTTCTATATATACTACGTGCAATGTATATACAAAAAATATCCAAAAGGTAGAGTTGAATATACATTATACTAAACAAATCACTGCATTTTAAATGAACTGACCTTTATTTGAAACAATTTTAAATAATAAATACGTACTTGCTGCCATGTTGTCAACAATTGTTCTCAAGGCGTCCTGTTGTTTCAACTAATAAACATTGCCCACATTGTTAACGTTAGTCGATTGTTTATAATGAATGTAAATATTTCGAACATAGATATTATTTTTAACATTATTTATTATTTTGAAAACACCATCGCGCAAAAAATAATGTGCAACGCACGTTTGTGAAGTGTTTTACAGAATCTCGGAAATTAAAAACCGAGCTCTGGCTCGGTTATTAAACATTGTGCTCGATTCTATAAAATCCACTTTCCAACCTCGCATCATAATATACAATTTGTTTTCCCAATAGGCCGTAATGCAGGCACAACACAGACTGAGCAGGTCTATAAGCTCATTATTTAATCGATTCTAAGTTGAACGGAAGATCTTTTACCCGTCAACAATTCAGCTGTGAACTTAACTTGTGGACAGTGTTGTAAGTAAATGTACCAACTTAGGCAACGTAAAAAAATATGATATATAAATAATTTTAGAAGGTAAAATATGGTATGCTCAACGAAATAGAGAAGGGCCGATATTTATAAATGTAATTAATTGTCATTGGAAGCTTGGACGATAAGCCTAGATAAAATAAACATTGTTAGAATCAACACAAAAGCACTCGCCGAACTCCTTTCATCATGTTACTAGTGTTGTGCTGGTTATATGAGTGAAATGGATAAATTTATGTTACAACCAAGTATTACTATCCGCAATAGAAGACACGACCATTCTTTTTGGAATTCGTTATACGCATTCAGTACTTGTTTTCTTATTTTTCCATGGTGCGACAGGCCTAGAAGGCCCTTGGCATACTAGTCGGCTGCTGGCCTCACATCCAAATGTGTAAATCGCAGAAGCAGGCGAACATGCAGCCAGTGTATGGGTGACATGTGGTCAGCATGTCGGGTCCCACAGCCGTTATAACTGGATTTCTCAACCTACAGATGTTACTTAATTCCTCACGATGCTGAGATTCCATGAGAAAATGTCTTACCCCACGGGGACTCGAACCAGCGCAAGTCTCCAACTGTTCGGCAAGGCGTTCACCTTAAACCACTCGGCGCGACTGTTTACTTGTGTTGAAGCATCTGATGAAGGAGCGAGAGTCAAGAATATTCACAATAAAAATTATAATAAAGTCTGGTTGAACGAGCCAGCAGTCCAGTACCAGCTGTACCTCTTCCGGTTGTAACGTAAACAAACCAGATGTATGACTGCATTTCCAATTCGTCGAACAGTGGTTTTAACTTTAAGCACGTGTTTAGTTAAATGTGAAAACAGTAACATTAATGTACACTACAGTTTGTTAGATAATCTGGTGCCGCATAAGGATAAGTTTTCAATTATGTTTCAAAAATGACTGATGCAAATTTTCATTCTAAATATAGGGACTTTTAAAAGTAATTGAAATGTTCCTTCAACTTAAGGCATTTATCGCATTTTTTAAACAAACATTTATATTTTCCTCACGTAATCATTCACATACTACAATATTAAATTGGCGGTTCTCTTTTTTTTTTTTTTTACTTTTACTATTTCAATTCATGCAGGTGGATTCCTGGCGTAGAATCGCCTAACGATTCTCAAAACGGGGCCATATTCATGAAACTAATCAGAGGTGATAATGTTACAATTAATGACAATTAATAACATTTATTTAACTAACAAGATGTATTAGCATTGGGGCCAGGGTGAGTTACTTCTTAAACAAAGACTTGGAAGTTAAACAACTCTGTAATTATAATAAATAAAGTTTAGTTAAAACATTCATCAGGATATAGTCCCGCGGCGTAGTCGAGTGGTTCAGGCAAGATGCCCTGGCACAGAGTTATGGGATTTGCGCTGGTTCGAGTCTCCGTGGGGGATGACATTTTCTCACGGCATTTCGATCAATATGGGACCGGTGACTGCCCAGCATCGTGAGATTTTTGGGTAGCTACAATAAGTAGCAACTCCATGTTGAAAAAAAGAAATATAACGGTTGTGCGACCCTACATGCCGACCACTTTTCTCCTCTACACAGGCTCGATTATTGTGATTAACACATGTTGATGTGAGGCCAGCAGCCGGCTGGTAGGCTAAGGGTCAGAATTGAAAGCCTACAGTAAAGAAGGCACATAACTCAATAAGCTTTTAGTATATGTTGATCCTATAGGCGATAGCGAGGCACGTTGTACTGAGTAGCATCACAAGTTAGGCCTATATAATGCAAATGGACAGTAATAACAAATTATGGAGATTCTGAAGAAGTGACTGAAATCAAGTTCCGGAACAATAATAATAATTACAAATACACAAATAACTACAAACAGGAATGAGATGCACAAAAAAATTAAACATAAGCTCAAATCTAGGAACGCGTGTTATTACGCGTTGCAGGAACTCTTGTCATTCCATCTTATCTAAAAAACATAAAAATATAGAAAACGGTTATTCTTCCCGTTATATTATATGTATGCGCAACATGGATTCTCGCATTAAGGGAGAAAAAAAATATTACGAGTATGTGAAAAGAAAGTTCTTACGAAATATTTTGCACCAAAGACAGATGAACAGGTGAATGGAGAAGACTGCGTAAGCTACATTAAGTATACAACAAATCAGATCTAATAATCACAGTTAAATCTCGTAAACATGGGCAGGACATGTGGCATGAAGGGGATCAAAGAGAGACATGGAAACTCTGTGGAAAACAAGAGGGAAAGCGCCAGTAGGTAGACGACAGAATAGCATTAAGCGAGGTCAATTATACAGGGGATGATTGCAAAGCATTATCTGAGAAAAGGGATGTGTCCATGAACCTTCCGGTTCAATAATGACACTGTGTTATCAGTTTAACAGTAAAAGATGATTGTGTGACAGGAATGTTCAGATAGCGTTATTGAGAATACAGTTCACATGTGTGGCAACTTACCTTCTCCATTCAGGCTCGAGTCTAAACACGTTCATTTAAAAGCGGTACATTTGTTATGGTTCATACTTACACACGCGCACTTGCATTATTTTACAACGAGACGGTAAAAGTTCATAAATGTACAGTTCAATTACTTACAAAGTTCACGTAGGATGCACTGAGAACACTGTCGTTAAAAATGTTCATTCGTTAATAACATAAATTTCTATAACTTTTAGAATAACATATTAATGCAGTAATTGATGTTATTAAATTTATTAAGATGGCTATTTACATCTCGGTAACCGCACACGTTCTGAACCGAGACACGCTGGGAAGATGTAACTCGATGCGCCACCTATCAAAACATTATTACCAACATGATTTGTCCCGCGCGAGCGAAATCGCTAATATTTTATTGAAATATGAATCCATTTAGCGGTTCAATCATAATGGTGTAGTACATAATATAGCATATTCTTCAATATATGTCTCTAGGATTTTTATATGCTAAACGTATTAGGCTATTCTGTGTCAGGTTTCCACCTGTGAATGATGTAACAGAACAAGTGACTGCTAGCGTCATGTTAGCCAACATCATACGAATGTTGATTATATGTATACAAATAAATCTTCATTTGTGCATTGTTACTTTTTTCTATATTTGTGACAATTCATTTTTGTATTGTTAATAGGGGAAAATTCCTATGGCATGTCATATTTAGACTTTCATTTTGAATTTCGAGTAATTAAATAAAATGTATATAGGTCTTGTGACATTTAACATAGACTCGATTCTGGAATTGCATTACAGGAATCGCACTAGGTTCATGACTACCCGGATACATACCTATCCAGATCTAATGCTTTCCAATCATCCGCTGTATAATGTACTTCCCTCAAATCATAGTTAAGGTTATTCTTCCACCTCATTCTTAGTCTCAATACTGGACGCTTTATCTCTGATTTTCCTACAAGCAGATCCCAAATAGCATTAAGTAACTAACCTATTTTGCAGTGTCGAACCCATACGTTTATGGCCGCATGTAGGCTACATAAGTTCTCCATATATCCCTTTCCTCAACTAATATATTCCAATCATCCCCCATGCAATCCACCTCCCTCCAATCATGCTTAACCTTCCACCTCATTCTTGGTCTACCAACTGGGCGTTTTCCACCTGGTTTTCCTACAAGAAGTTGTGGACAACCTTGTCTAACTCCCCCTGTTATATGTAATGGTTCTCTTTGATTTTTTTTTTTTGTGTTTTCTCATACATTTTCTTAATTACTGCTATCAAGTGTAGTGGAATTCCTTTTTCACTTAATATGTTCCATAATGTTGGTCTAGACACTTTATCAAAGACCTTGTTATAATCTATAAAGAGGATGTGCGTCTGTAAGTTGAATTCTCTTAGCTTCTCTATTATTTGTTTTAAAGTGAATACGTTGTCTGTGCAGCTTCTTCCTTTTCTAAATCCTGTCTCCTCTTCTGATATTATTGCATCTACTATAGTTGTTAATCTTTGATTATCATTTTTGCATATATTTTGTATGCTGCACATAGAAAGCGTATGCCTCTATAGTTTTCAGGCTTTGTTTTATCGCCCTTTTTAAATATTGAGATTATTTTTTCATTTTCCATTCTTCTGGTATTGCATTTTGTTTCCAGCACTTGTTATAGAATTTTAATAATCTTTCTTGAAAATTCTTTGGGGCATTTTTTATCAGTTCTATGTTTATGTTGTCTATTCCGCATGCTTTATTATTTTTACATTTCTTTAATACTTCTATCATTTCTTGCATCTCTAATGCATCTACTTCTGCATATTGTTTGTTTGTTTCTATGAGTGTTATTTCTTCATTATTTTGTTTGTCCATCCACAGTTCTTTATAATAATTTTCTAATTCTATATCTTGTATAGTTAGCAGACTTGTTTTGTCTTTTACTTCAGAATTAAGACTTCTTATAAATTTATATACTTTGTCTTGTCTTCCGTGTAAATTGTGTTCCATTTCTGCTATGTATCTTTCCCAATGTGCTCTATTTAATTTTCTGTTTTTTTTACTAATGCTCTTGTTCTATTATATTCTATTCTGTTTTGGTCATTCTTGTTGTTTAAGTATTTTAAGTAGGCCTCCTTTTTATCTCTTACCAATTTCTGGATTTCGGGATCTCATTTTTTTAGTCCTTTGTTTCTTCCTCCGACTTTCTTTGTTCCTAATACTTATTTTGCTGTTTTATGTTCGAGTCCTTTTATACTATTCCATTCTTCTTCAATTTCCTTTTTTAGCTTTTCCGCATTTGTATAATCTTCTAGCTTTCTTTTGTATAAATCTTGTATCGATTCTTCTTCTAACAAATTTATTTTATAAACTTCTTGTTTGTTTTCTTACTTCTTCTTTAATTCTTTATTCCAATTTCTATACCATTTCTTTTGTATATCTATTTTACTAATCAATAGGTAGTGGTCACTATGGATATCGCTTCAAAGACGATTAAGGGTAAAACTTTTATTCTAAAATGCAGTCATACAACTGGTTTACTTACATTAGAACTTGAACTTAGCTTGGAAGAGATACATTAAACACCGAAAATTTCCGTATATGTGTGTGGGGGGGGGCTGACAACCCGGCTGATATCGATGACCAATTTTAATTTAACCAATTATTTTTATTTACTTACTTACTTACTCACTGGCACTATCGAACCCGTAGGTTCATGGCCGCGCGGACATAAGCTCTCCACACATCCCTATCCTGAGCTAATGCTTTCCAATCATGCCCTGTATTATCTACTTCCTCAAATCATAGTTAATGTTATTTTCCCACCTCATTCTTGGTCTACCAACTGGGCGTTTTCCCTCTAACTTTCCTACAAGAAGCTTCCATGCAAGTCTTTCATTCCCCATACGTGCAACATGACCTGCCCATCGCAGTCTACGAGACTTAACTGTTCTTATTATATCTGGCTTCCTATAAAGACCATGTAGTTGATTGTTCTGTAGTCTTCTCCATTCACCTGTTTGTTCATCTCTCTTTGGTTCAAAAATTTTCCTATGTACTTTATTCTCAAATACTTGTAATCTCCTTTTCTCCCTTAAAGTAAGAGTCCATGTTTCGCATCCATATAATATAACTGGTAGAATAATAGTTATATATATTTTCAGTTTAACGTTTTTTGAAAGGAGTTGGGACATCAAGAGTCTCTGCAATGCATAATAGCACGCATTTCCAGAATTGATCCTATGTTAAATTTCCTTGTGCATCTCATTCCTATTTGCGATTATTGTTCCTAGGTATTTGAATTCAGCCACTTCCTCAAAATTTCCCTCATTTGTCATTACCTGTCCATTCCCAATTACAAAATGTATTTCTACGTGTGACCATATATTTAGTTATATTGGATATTTAATTTCCAGTCCTAATTTACTTAGATGTTACTCAATAGTGTGTGCGTGTTGTCCTTTAATTATCTCCTCGCTATCGGCCAATAGTTACTTAATCATCATTAGTAATGCCACGAGTGATTTCAAATTTATCTAGATAATTTGGAAATCAAGAGTGGCATTTGTTAGGACTATTTAACGAATAAAATTAAGCTGTTTACTCACATATCATTATTTAACTATAGTTATTTTAAAATATTTACATATTTAATTAAACGGCGATGTTTGAAAACAAATGAGAAACGATAGGTAAACTTCATCTGCTTCTTTTGTTTATCACTGCAACCAGGTCATACTATTTATTGCCAAACGAACGCAGTATTGTAAGAATGCTCTCTAGTGGAGAAAAAGTGAAACACATCAAACTGTATATTAATTCATTTCTGATGTATGATGTAAATATGACAATTATATTTTTCTGGATTATTACCTGGGGAAAAATACATTTACGAAAGTGCAAACAGTGGTTTCTTTTTTTTGGTGGTATAATAAATTGCTACAAATATTTTATATTAACTCCTGCAAGCGCTATGTCTTGACATCTGTGCACTATATATATAGAATGTGGTAGCCGTATTTCTTATAGGCTCAGTCACTGCAAAATAATGGTCAGACCTGTTCAGAATATTAAAAAGAAGGAGCTTTCTTTAATATGGTAAATATAACACTGATAAATATTTCGTGAAACACGACTCTGATTGGTTGTAAAACAGAAATCATTGATACGTGATTGGTCATTGACTCCCATTTGGGGCATGAGTTAAATAGTCAGCATAAACTAACAGCTTATTAATACCATTGAGTTGTAAGCCTTGCTCATTCTCTAAAGATTTAATGGCATGCTCTAGTACAAAATTAAATAGTAGAGGAGATAGTGGATCTCCTTGTTTCAACCCATTCTGGATTTCAAAAGTGTCCGAAAACTCTTTGTCTACACGCACCCTACTCTTTGTGCCATTTAGACACTTTTGTATAAGTCTATCTAACTTTTTAGGAATTCCAAACTCCAACAGTATACTATATAACTTCTTCCTCTTAATTGAATCATATGCTTTTTTGAAGTCTACATATAGTTGATGTACATTATATTCCCATTTCGTCTCTAAAATCTGTCTTATACTAAAAATCTGATCTGTTGTAGACCTGTTTCTACTAAATCCACATTGATGATCTCCATTTTTATTACGAATTTTAATTATAGAGACTAGATAGCTTTTTGGCCGACCCCTGTAAATCTATGACACGACTTTACTTCTCTTCCGAAGCAAGCCACACTCAGGATTATGTTATAAATGGGATGAGAACAGAAACCAGTAGATTCCACGTCCACTCGATTCTAAAACATGTTCAAAATTGAGTGGATGATGGGTTAAATTATTTATTTCTCTTGTCTGAATGTTCTAAAGCAGACGCCAATATGTAAGAGAGGCGAATAGCTAAGACTACATAACAATCAGCTACGTGGGGAACCAGTTATAATAAGAACAATTAAGTCTCATAGACTGCGATGAGCAGGACATGTGGCACGATGCCTTTGCTTGTCCAATAATGCAAAAATCCAAATGTTACGCTTGAATGGAGATTTGATAGAAGTGGCATTGGAGTAGTGTTGCATTGTAACGTAGCAACGATTGAACGGTTTAAAATTTCGGATATACAATTATCTTTCTGTTTGTGTAGTGCCGTGAGCGATTGGTAAATATTATCTCAGGTTTTAGGATAAGGAAGTTAGGTAAGTTTGAATACATTCATTACACAAATAATTAATATTAGAAAAATACACTTCTTATTAGACACTGCAGCTTTAATCAGCAGATTTATTTCCCACAATTCCCGTCACTATTCCAACTTCAAATGACTGTAGTGCGCTCCTACTCCTAAATAAATGAAATATGATTTTTAAATTTTCGTTTCAGGTAAACTCTTACACCTAATCCTTTATTGAGCATAATAGCAGCTAAACACTCTCCGTACCTGAAAATGTGTGTACACGTTTCGACGAATCAATCATGGCGGTTTGCTAGAGTCAATTCTTATTTTCGGATTTCAGGTAAACACCAGTTAAAATGGTCGGATATCGCTGAGTTTTGGATAATACCTGCCGCCGTTTATTCGAATAGCATGTACTGAGTTTCGTTGTAAAACGCCGAAAATTGTGACCGCTAGAGCGAGTTTATAATTTTCACTTCAGGTGAATTCCTACACCTAATGTTTTAGAGGGTCCAATTGTGAATGTAAACCATCCAAGGACCTACAAAGGAGACAATTGTCCAGATACAAAGCAACAATTAATAACCAGGCATTTGAGAAGTTTTATAAGATTCGCCGAAACAATTAATATATGAAGGAAAAAATGAAAAGGGAAAAAGGAGAGGAAAGGAAGAAGAAGAAAAATGTAAATAAGCACTACATACTTCTGAACACTCAGAATGTAAGACGACATATGTGTGTAAAGCGGCAACATAAACAGTGGATTATATCCAGTGAGTGTGTGAATATACAAAACAGAAAGGGAAACGTGTGTTGTTCAGTTACAAATGAGTGAAATAATGAATAAAAACATAAACAGTTTCAAAAATACGTAAATCAAACAGATTCCGAAAACATCAACAAAATTGAATATAAAAAGTGGCATGAAAGAAAAAGACAGCAAATTGTGTGTATAAATATAATTTAATATACTGTTTATTAATCTTGTTATTTAGCATATAGCATTGCACATAATGTAATGGAGCGTGCTGGAAATAAATGAGTTTTTAACCCAAAAAATATCCAGGGACGTATTCAAACACACGCAAACAATTTCATCAAAATCCGTCCACTCGTTTAGGAGGGGTACAGTGCTAACACACGTACAGAGGAAGTACGTTATATAAAGATACAGATTATTCAGTCCTGTAACATCTACTTTTCGGTCTGACTTGAGTCTAGTTGTTAGAGGTTTCACTGGAAACCAAATTAATGTTTGTGCTCTTATGTATTTTTTTTATTCAATACCTCAGGTTGTCATTTTGACATTTCTGACATTCTCTCCTAGCACTGGTGTAATTGTAACACACTTCTGAGGTTGGGGCACCCGAAAGGCAGGGTTACGGCTGCCCCGATGATGTGATGGATGATAATGGTGATAGTGGTGACCTAGGAAAGTCCTTAATCCTAAACTTAATGTAAGGCGAATATGAATGATGATGACTATGATGGCCATGTGATGTTCGGGGACCGTTTCTCACATTTTGTAAGTAATACCGTCCTAACAAGTTGTTCAGTACAATTAAACATTTCATCAAAATCCATCCAGTAGTTAAGTAGAGCGACAAACACAAGAATTATATACAAGAGTATTAAGATGTTCTCTCGTATAACTTATGTACACATATTCTAAAAAATACATATTTTTATTTCCTTTACTTCGAGTTTAGAGACAACTACATTTTCTTACACGATTAAAGGTAAAACAGCTATTTTAAAATGCAGTCATACGTCTGGTTTGTTTACATTACAACTTGAACTTAGCTCGGAGGAGGTACAGTAGACACCTAAAATGATCGTGTATGTGTGTATGTGGCTGACAAACCGGCTGATATCTGTGACCTATTTAATTTAACAAATTACTTATATGACGAATTTTAATTATATGGCGAAATAACAACTGTAAACCTATGACACGACTCTACTTCTCTCCCGAAGGAAGCCACACTCAGGATTAAGTTATGAATGGGATGAGAACAGAGACTAGTAGATTCCATGTCCACTCGATTGTAAGATGTGTTCAAAATTGAGAAGAAGATGGGCTAAATATTAATTTTCTAAAGCAGACGCCAATATGTTACACAGGGAATGGTGAAGAGGACATGTTGGAACGATGCCTGTGATCGTCCAATAATGCAAAAATCCAAATGTTACGCTTGAATGGGATTTTGATTGATATAACAATTGAGTAGTGTGCATTGTAACGTAGCAACGATTGAACGGTTAAAAATTTCATTCTGTTTGTGTAGTGTCGTGAGCGATTGGAAAATATTAGCTCAGGTTTTGGGATATGGAACTTAAGTAAGTTTGAATACATTCATTACACAAATAATTCACATTAGAATAAATACACTTTATTATACACTGCAGTTTCATTTAGTTGAATACTTAAAGATTTATTTCCAACGCTTCCTGTCACTAATACAATTTTTTTATTCAACTAGCTAATGCGCCCCTACTCCTAAACAAATCAAATATGTTTTTTAAATTTTCGTTCAGGTAAACTCCTACACCTAATGTTTTAGAGCATAATAGCAGATAAACACTCGCCGTAGGGTACCTGAAAATGTGTGTACACAAAGTTATACGTTTCGACGAATCAGACATGGCGGTTTACTAGAGTCAATTCTTATTTTCGGATTTCAGTCAAACCCCACTTAAAATGGACGGATTTCGCTGAGTTTTGGACAATATCTACCTCAGTTTATTTTAATAACATATACTGAGTTTCGTTGTGAAACATCGAAAATTGTGATCGCTAGAGCGACTTTTAAATTTTCACCTGAACTCCTACATCTAATGGTTTAAGTAGGTCAAATTGTGAATCTAAATACTCGAGGGACGCAATCAGACACCCACACAAAATTTTATCAAAATCGGACCAGTTGTTTAGGAGGAGTTGAGTGACAAACACACGTACACAAGAATTATATAAAGATATAGATTATGCAGTGAATGCACGTGCAATACGTCTTCTTCCGAGGAGTGATTTTGGAAATAAACAGAATTAAAATCCTACAAATTATGAATAAGAAGAAGAATATGATTATTCAGTCCTGTAACATCTAATTTTCGGTCTGACCTGGAGCCTAGTTGTTAAATGTTTCACTGGGAATGTTTTTTAACAATAAAAGTCTTTCATCACACATTCTGCACACAATGACAAACCAAATTAATATTTTGCTCTTATGCATTTTATTTATTCAAAACCTCAGGTTGTCATTTTGACATTTCTGGTGTTCTCTTCTGGCACTGGAGTAATTGTAACTCGCTTCTGAGGTTGGGGAGCCCGGAAGGCGGGGATACAGCTGTCCTGGTGGTATGATGGACGATGATGATGATAATAGTGGTGCGCCAAGACAGTCCTTAATCCTAAACTTAATCTAAGGCGAATATGAATGATGATGATTATGTTGGTCATATGATATTCGGGGCCTTATAGTTTCCTGATACTGTATTTCTCTTACAAATGAGGAAAAACCGAGAAAAAAATATCACCCAAGGAACTTGTCCAGACCGGGGATCGAACCCGAATTTTATAAAATGTTTTATTCAATTCATCATTTGTTCTAATTATCCAAGGTCCATCTACAATTTCTGCTGCTCGAAAATTTTCCCAAATACAGGGCGCTGCATAAGTCAGTTAACCGAAAATGCAAATATATTATTTTATGCAGCATACAACAACTACACAAAAAACAACTACCGAAATTGTTCAAAGTGACCACCATCGTTGTTAAAGCATTTATGACGTCGTTTTAACACTGACTTCCAGATGATGTCACACAATCTCCCATTGTTAACAAAAGTGTTTTCAAATTCCTGTTCAATCAAATCCCGTAAATGTTGCAGGTTAAGTGGTTTTGTACTCAAAACTTTATCCTTCAAAATTACCTCAAGCAGTAGTGTTTGAGATTATATCATCAAGCTCCCGTATTCAAACCCCTGTTTCAACCAATCTCATTTTTCCCTTGTAACCATGTGCACTGGTTAATTGACTTATGCCGCAGCCTGTAGTTATCTTTCTTAAATTAACACGCTCTACCGTCAGGTGGTGTCCGGGTGACACAAGAGACCTAAAAGTAGTGCCTCAAAAGGGAGAGGTTAACCCCTTAATTGGTAAAATTAAATTCTTATGCCAGCTTGTTTAAATGCATCGGACTGAAGTCAAAACAAATCATGCATAACCATAATTTAGTTTGAATATATTGTTGTATAATTTTACCCACTATTAATTATGAATATTGCGCTGATTCCTCATGCGCCGAAGAACTCCGTGACCTTGTAAAGTGCGTACATGTTCCAAAGTACGGACAGGTCGTCTTTGTACAGTATGTATATGTTCAAAAATGTGGTAATTATTTGCACAAACAGGTTCTTTTGGACAATTTGTTCGCTGAATAGTAAACTGAACGATTCGCATGTCTATTTCTTTACTTAGACATAAGCCATTTTCAAGAGGCTCATGTTGTATTGTTTGTTAGGAGGTCTTCATTCCAGTTTTCTAAACACAAAATAATCCCAATTTTAAACTATGAACAGTACAAAATGTCGGATATGTAAAAAGTAAAGTAAATTAATCCCACAACAGGCCCGGAGGCCCTTGGGGTAGTAGGAGGTTAGGCTCCCACTTTTTCTAGACAATCGGCACTTTATGTCAGCCGGGTTGTCAGCCCTGCGTGACGGCCGCCTTTACCACCAGAAACAAGCGTCTGGGTACTCCATTCCGTTAGAGGCTGAGTCGACCCCAGGGCCATAGTGCCGCCAGAGGGTTTGGGTCAGTTTAAAAATCCTGACCCCAACGGGACTTGAACCCTTCGACCCTCCGGCTTGTAGCTCAGTGCCTTAACCACTACGACACGGCGTACGAGAAATAATTTCACTTTCAATGCAAAAATTGTAAATTAATTAAATGAAAGAAATTTAACACCTGATAATTATATGTTTCATCCTAGACCGTGGGTACTCTTCCTCAAATTGGTTTGTTTAATAAATGAGAAAAAAGCTAATCCATAAATTCCAAAGGTAAAATTACTCATTGAGTTTGTTTAACGCTAGGGGCGCTGATCTCCGAGTAGCTTATGTTATTTCCTACTCCATAACTGTTTTTATTCGCTAAGATTCCTTTGATATCAACTGACAAAAAATGACTATATTTTGTCTCGTTTCGGGTAAATCGTAAAACTGTTAATAAATTACTTGCAAATACATAATTTTCTTGCTACCTGCATTACTATACACCTGTTGCACTACATATTTGTTTTGTCTAACGCTACCAGGTTATCTCTTATGTCATTGTGACTTTCTCCACTGGCTTTGGCAGAATTGTAATCCTATTATTAGGTTGGGGCACCTGGAAAGGCGGAGTTACGTTACCCCGATGATATGATGGGTGGTAAATGATAACGAAGTGGCCAGGAAAGTTCTTAACCTAAATTCCAGAACATGGGCAACCACAGGAATAATTCCCTTTAAGAAAAAATGGCTGTGGATTGACCGGCAATTGAACCCGGGACCTCATGAACGTAGTCAGGAACGCTGACCACTAGACCATGAGGCTGGTTAAAGTTGCCCTACATATAGAACTTTTTATTACGTTTGTTTAAAGATAACAATGCGAAAAATCACACAAAAATAGGCTACGACACTTGAAGTCGCGGTTCAAACAATAGCATCCACGGTCACGTGGTGTTACGGCAGGAATAATATTTCAAAATTGTTTGCTATAAAATAATTACAATTCGCGTTCCTTTATTCAGGAAAATCGGGGAATCAAAATATTTCGTTTTGGATGTAAATTAGTAAGTGATGGCGTTAAATGAAAGCTGCGATTCCATGTAAACTTTCGCTAGAATACGAGGTAAGTTCCAATTAAAATATGAAACAAAGTTGGTGTAGAATTAGAATGTAGGCCTAGATGGGCTGCAGTGGAGCCACTTTACCTTACCTCTAATTTTCTTGTATTTTTTCTTAATTTTTGTTTTCCTTTCTTGGCCTTTTTGACGTGAATACGTGTTTGAAATAGCGTCCACAGTGGGAGACAATTCAGACAACTAATGATAACAAAATCGGGGGATAAACTTTGGTGTTGCAGCTACATATCTATCACCTACATCCAACATGTAATTACGTCCCTCGATAGATAAAGGAGATCAATCAATTCCTAACCTTGACTGTGGACTGGTGACGCATCGCACCACGGCGGAGGAGGAAGCTCCGCCATTTGAGGTTAGTTATGCTGCGTCACATAATTTTCGTTTAGTATATATTTTGACCAGACTAGTTACGACGTTCGTTTGAGTTTGAATCGTCAGATCTCGTCAAGATGTAGGCTAATCAATT